>CM063611.1:591895-635763 GCA_032357785.1 Periparus ater | reverse complement strand
AAAAAAATTGGGAAAAAATAATCAAGAAAAATATTGGGAAAAATCCAGAAAAATCGGAGAAAAATTTGGGAAAAATCAGGAAAAAATTGGGAAAAAATCAAGAAAATAAATGGGGAAAATTGGGGAAAAATGGGGAAAAATTTGGGAAAAATGAGGACAAAAATCTGGGAAAAAAATTGGGAAAAATCCAGAAAAAAATTGAGAAAAATCTGGAAAAAAATTGGGAATTTTATGTCTAAAAAAATTCCAAATTTTTCAGAAAAATTCAGGAAAAATTCAGGAAAAAATCAGAAAAAATTCAGGAAAAAATCAGAAAAAATCAGAATTTTTTCCCATTTTTTCCTGTTTCTCATTCCCTGTTTTTTTTCCATTATTCCTGGATCCGGAAAAAATTGGGAAAAATCAGGAAAAAATTGGAAAAATCAGGGAAAAATTAGGAAAAAATCTAGAAAATAAATGGAGAAAATTGGGAAAAAAAATGTGGAAAAATTTGGGAAAAATGAGGAAAAAAATCGGGAAAAATCCGGAAAAAAATAGGAAAAAAATCAGGAAAAAAATAGGAAAAAATTGGGAAAAAAATAGGAAAAAATTGGGAAAAATCAGGAAAAAAATTGGGAAAAAAACCCCAAGAAAATAAATGGGGAAAATCAAGGAATAATGGGGAAAAATTGGGAAAAAATTTGGAAAAAATCCAGAAAAAAAAGAAAAAAAATCTGGAAAAATCACAAAAAATTTGGGAAAAATCAGGGAAAAAATTGGGGAAAAAATCAGGAAAAATCAGAAAAAAATTGGGAAAAATCAGGAAAAAATTGGGGAAAAAGCAGAAAAATCTGGGAAAAAATTGGGAAAAATCAGGAAAAAATTGGGGAAAAAGCAGAAAAAATCTGGGGAAAAATTGGGAAAAATCTGAAAAAAATTGGGAAAAAAATCAGGAAAAATTGGGAAAAATCAGGAAAAAATTGGGGAAAAAATCAGGAAAAATCAGAAAAAAATTGGAAAAAATCAGGAAAAAATTGGGGAAAAAACAGAAAAAATCTGGGAAAAAATTGGGAAAAAAATCAGGAAAAATTGGGAAAAATCTGGGAAAAAATTGGGGAAAAAATCAGGAAAAATCAGAAAAAAAGTGTAAAAAGTCAGGAAAAAACTGGGGAAAAAGCAGAAAAAATTGGGGAAAAAATTGGGAAAAATCAGGAAAAAATTGGGGAAAAAATCAGGAAAAATCTGAAAAAAAATTGGAAAAAATCAGGAAAAAATTGGGGAAAAAGCAGAAAAAATCTGGGAAAAAATTGGGAATTTTATGGATAAAAAATTCCAAATTTTTCTGAAAAATTGAGGAAAAATTCAGGAAAAATTCAGGAAAAAATCAGAAAAAATCAGAATTTTTTCCCATTTTTTTCTCCTTCTCATTCCCTGTTTTTTTTTAATTTTTCCTGGAATTTTTTTTCCCGTTCCCAGATCCCGGAATTCCGAGGCCGCCGCTTTTCCTTCGGCGTCCGGCCGACGTCGTCGCCAGGGAAGGTTCGGATGCGATTCTGGAATGTTCCGCCTCCGGAATTCCGGAGCCGACTTTTACCTGGATCCGGGGGGATGACGTCATTCCCAACAGGTACCGAGGGATTCTGGGAAATTTGGGGGATTCTGGGAATTTTTTGGGAAATTTTTGGGAATTTTTTGGGATTTTTTTGGGAATTTTTTTGGGATTTTTTGGGATTTTTTTGGGAATTTTTGGGAATTTTTTGGGATTTTTTGGGAATTTTTTGGGAATTTTTTGGGATTTTTTGGGAATTTTTTGGGATTTTTTTGGGGATTTTTTGGGAATTTTTTTTAGAATTTTTTTGGGAATTTTTTGGGATTTTTTGGGAATTTTTTGGGATTTTTTTGGGAATTTTTTTGGAATTTTTGGGATTTTTTTTATTTTTTGAGGAATTTTTTGGGATTTTTTTTAACTTTTGGGATTTTTTTTAATTTTTTGGGGATTTTGGGAATTTTGGGGGGAATTTTTTGGGAATTTTTTGGGATTTTTTTGGATTTTTTTAAATTTTTTTTTTATTTTTGGGGGATTTTTTTAATTTTTTTTTTTATTTTGGGGGGAATTTTTTCTAAACTTTTTTATTTTTGGGATTTTGGGAATTTTTTGGGATTTTTGGGATTTTTGGGGATTTTTTTTGATTTTTTTTATTTTTGGGGGGATTTTTGGGGGATTTTTTTTTTTTTGCATTTTTTTGGGAATTTTTTTTGATTTTTTAAATTTTTTTTAATTTTTGGGATTTTTTAAATTTTTGGGATTTTGGGAATTTTTTGGGATTTTTTTGGGATTTTTTGGGGAATTTTGGGGGATTTTTTGGGAGTTTTGGGGAATTTTGGGGGGATTTTTGGGAATTTTTGGGATTTTTGGGGGATTTTTTTTAATTTTGGGGAATTTGGGGGATTTTTTTATTATTTTTTAGTGATTTTTTTAATTTTTGGGATTTTTTAAATTTTTTGGAAATTTTTGGGAATTTCTGAGGAGTTTTCGGGAATTTTTTGAGAATTTTGGGGATTTTTTGGGAATTTTTGGGGATTTTTTTTATTGTTTGGGTTTTTTTAAAATTTTTTGGAGATTTTGGGAATTTTGGGGGGAATTTTTTGGGAATTTTTTTATTTTTGGGGGGAATTCTCAGTGGATTTTTAGGAATTCTTGGGGGATTTTTTGGATTTTTTTTTACCTTCTTTGGAATTTTTTGTGGATTTTGGGGAATTTTTTGACCTTTTTTGGGATTTTTCTCCCATTTTGGGGAATTTTCAAGGGATTTTTGGGAATTTTGGGGGGATTTTTAAGAATTCTTGGTCCTTTTTGGGAATCCTGGGGAATTTTGGGAATTCTTGGGGTTTTTTTGGGAATTTTGGGTGGATTTTTGGGAATTCTTGGGGCTTTTTGGGAATCCTGGGGATTTTTGGGGTTTTTTGGGTATTTTTGGGGGTTTTGGGATTTTTTTGGATTTTGGGGAATTTTCTGTGGATTTTTGGGAATTCTTGGGGGATTTTGGGAATTTTGGGTCATTTTTTGGGAATTCTTGGGGTTTTTTTGGGATTTTTTTGTGGATTTTTGGGAATTTTCTCCCATTTTTGGGGAATTTTCAAGGAATTTTGGGGAATTTTGAGGGGAATTTTAGGATTTTTGCGAATTTTTGGAAATCTGGGCAATTTTTGGGAATTCTTGGAATTGTTGGGGTTTTTTGGGAATTCTTGGATTTTTTTGGAATTCTTGGGGGATTTTTGGGGATTTTGGGTCAATTTTGGGAATTCTGGGGGTTTTTTGGGATTTTTGGGTGGATTTTTGGGAATTCTTGGGTGATTTTTGGGAATTTTTTTTACCTTCTTTAGGAATTTTTTGTGGATTTTTGGGAATTCTTGGGAATTTTTGGAATTCTTGGGAATTTTGGGGGGTTTTTGGAATTTTGGGTTTTTTTTTTGATTTTTTGGTGGATTTTTGGAATTCTTTAGGGATTTTAGGGAATTTTTTGACTTTTGGGGAATTCTCAGTGGATTTTCAGGAATTTTTTGACCTTCTTTGGGAATTTTTGGTGGATTTTTGGGAATTCTTGGGTATTTTTGGGAATCCTGGGCGATTTTTGGGGTTTTTTGGACTTCTTGGGCTTTTTTGTGAATTTTTTGTGGATTTTTGGGAATTTTTTGTGGATTTTTGGGAATTTTTTGTGGATTTTTGGGAATTTTGGGGGTTTTTTTGGGAATTCTTGGGGGTTTTTTGGGATTTTTTGGTGGATTTTTGGGAATTCTTGGATTTTTTGGGGATTTTTTGGATGATTTTTGGGATTTTTTTGTGGATTTTTAGGAATTCTTGGGGGATTTTTGGGAATTTTTTGACCTTCTTTAGGATTTTTTGTGAATTTTCAGGAATTCCTGGAGAATTTTTGGGAATTCTTGTGAATTTTGGGGGTTTTTGGGGAATTCTTGGGGGTTTTTTGGGATTTTTTGGTGGATTTTTGGGAATTTTTGTGGATTTTTGCAAATTCTTGGGGGATTTTCGGGATTTTTTGACCTTCTTTGGGAATTTTTTGTGGATTTTTGGGAATTCTTGGGAATTTTTGGGGTTTTTTGGGAATTCTTAGGGGTTTTTTTTGATTTTTTGGTGGATTTTTGGGAAATTTTGGTGGATTTTTGGGAATTCTTGGGGCTTTTTTGGGAATTCTTGGGCGGTTTGGGATTTTTTTGTGGATTTTTGGGATTCTTGGGGCTTTTTTGGGAATTCTTGGGGTTTTTTTGATTTTTTGGTGGATTTTTGGGAATTTTTTGTGGATTTTTGGGAATTTTGGGTGATTTTTAGGAATTCCTGGAGGATTTTTGGGAATTCCTGTGAATTTCCCGGAATTCTTCCCATTCCTATCAATTTTTAACCATTTCTCCCTTCATTTCCCCCCATTTTTCCCGTTTTTTTTCCTCAGAAAACCCCCAAAACTCCCCCACATTTAAACCCCGACGACTCCATTAAAAAATTCCCAATTTTTTTTCTCTTTTCCCATTTTTTTCCCAGCTCCAAGAAATTTTCCCGCCTGGCTTTCAGCAACCTCCGCATTTCCAACGTCACTTCCCGGGATTCCGGAATTTACACCTGCCTGGTGAATTTCGGGAACGGCGTCGGCAACGAGAGCGCCTCGGCCGAGCTCTCCGTGTTGGGTGAGTCAAAATTCCCAAAATTCCCAAAATTCTGGGAATTCTTGGAATTCTGGGGCTTTTTTCCCCTCGTGAAAAGTTTTCCCGCCTTTTTTTTCCCGCCTTTTTTTTTTCCCCACCTTTTTTTTTTTCCCCGCCTTTTTTTTTTTTGTTTCCATGAAGGCTCCAAAATTTGGGAATTTTCCAGAATTTTCCTGGATTTTTTCCGGAATTTTTTCCTGAATTATTTCAGGATTTTTCCAAGATTTTTCCAAGAATTTTTCCTGGATTTTTTCAGGATTTTTTCCCAAATTTTTCCCAGATTTTTTTCCAAGATTTTCACCCTCTTCTACCTCTGAATCCCAAAGTTTTCCAGGATTTTTTTCCTGGAATTTTTCCTGAATTTTTCATGGATTTTTCCTGAATTTTTCCAAGATTTTTCGATTTTTTGAGCCCCAAATCCTGGAATTTTTCCTGGATTTTTCCAGGATTTTTTCCCAAATTTTTCCCAGATTTTTTTCCCAGATTTTCACCCTCTTCTACCTCTGAATCCCAAGTTTTCCAGGATTTTTTTCATGGAATTTTTCCATGATTTTTCCAAGATTTTTCCAAGATTTTTCGAATTTTTGAGGCCTAAATCCTGGAATTTTTTCCAGAATTTTTCAGGATTTTTTCCCAGATTTTTCCAGGATTTTTCTCGGATTTTCAGCCTTTTTGAATTCCAAATCCTGGATTTTTTGCTGGAATTTTTTCCCAGGATTTTTTCCATCTGGGCTTTTTTTTCCCCTCGTGAAAAGTTTTCCCGCCTTTTTTTTCCCGCCTTTTTTTTTCCCGCCTTTTTTTTCCCGCCCTTTTTTACCCCACATAAAGGCTCCAAAATTTGGGAATTTTCCTGGAATTTTTCCTGAATTTTTCCAAGATTTTTCCAAGATTTTTTCAAGATTTTTCCAAGAATTTTTTCTGGATATTTTCAGGATTTTTTCCTGGATTTTTCGGGATTTTTTTCTGAGATTCTTCTCAGATTTTTCCCAGATTTTCACCCTTTTCTACCTCTGAATCCAAACGTTTCCCAGGATTTTTTTCCTGGATTTTTTCCTGGATTTTTCAGGATTTTTCCCGAATTTTTCCTGGATTTTTCCAAGATTTTTCAGGGTTTTCAGCCCCAAACCCTGGAATTTTTTAGAGGATTTTTTTCAGAATTTTTCCAAGATTTTTCCAAGATTTTTTGAATTTTTGAGCTCCAAATCCTGGAATTTTTCCTGGATTTTTTTCAGGATTTTTTCCCGAATTTTTCCATGATTTTTTCAAGACTTTCCCCCAGATTTTCAGGTTTTCTAATCCTAAATCCTGGAATTTTTCCTGTTCTTTTTCCCAGATTTTTCCCAGATTTTTCCAGGATTTTTCCAGGATTTTCAGACTTTTCCAGTCCCAAATCTTGGATTTTTCCAGGATTTTTTCAGGATTTTTTCCCCAGATTTTTCCAGGATTTTCAGCCTTTTTGAATTCCAAATCCTGGATTTTTTTCCCCCTCATGAAAAGTTTTCCCGCCTTTTTTTTCCCGCCTTTTTTTTTTTCCCGCCCTTTTTTTTCCCGCCTTTTTTTTCCGCCATTTTTTTGTCTTGAATGAAGGCTCCAAAATTTGGGAATTTTCCTGGAATGTTTCCAGGATTTTTTCAGAATTTTTGCAGAATTTTTCAAGATTTTTTCAAGATTTTTCAACTTTTTGAGCCCCAAATCCTGGAATTTTTCCTGGATTTTTTCCAGAATTTTTCCAGAATTTTTCCAAGATTTTTCCAAGATTTTTCAGTGTTTTGAGCCCTAAATCCTGGAATTTTTCCTGGATTTTTTTCAGGATTTTTCCTGAATTTTTCCTGGATTTTTCCAAGATTTTTCCAAGATTTTTCAGTGTTTTGAGCCCTAAATCCTGGAATTTTTCCTGGATTTTTTTCAGGATTTTTCCTGAATTTTTCCTGAATTTTTCCAAGATTTTTCCAAGATTTTTCAGCTTTTCGAGCCCCAAATCCTGGAATTTTTTAGAGGATTTTTTCCTGGATTTTTCAGGATTTTTTCCCAAATTTTTCCCAGATTTTTTTCCCAGATTTTCAGAGTTTTCTACCTCTGAATCCCAAAGTTTTCCTGGAATTTTTCCTGGAATTTTTCCTGAATTTTTCCCAGATTTTTCCAAGATTTTTCCAAGATTTTTGCAAAATTTTTCAACTTTTTGAGCCCTAAATCCTGGAATTTTTCCTGGATTTTTTTCAGGATTTTTTCCTGGATTTTTCTGAGATTTTTCCAAGATTTTTCAGTGTTTTGAGCCCTAAGTCCTGGAATTTTTCCTGGATTTTTTCATGAATTTTTCCAGAATTTTTCCAAGATTTTTCCAAGATTTTTTGGCTTTTCGAGCCCCAAATCCTGGAATTTTTCCTGGATTTTTTCCAGAATTTTTCCAAGATTTTTCCAAGATTTTTCCAAGATTTTTTGACTTTTTGAGCCCCAAATCCTGGAATTTTTTAGAGGATTTTTTCCAGGATTTTTTCCCGAATTTTTCCTGGATTTTTCCAAGATTTTTTCCAAGATTTTTCAGGGTTTTGAGCCCTAAATCCTGGAATTTTTCCTGGATTTTTTTCAGGATTTTTCCTGAATTTTTCCTGGATTTTTTCAGGATTTCTCCAAGATTTTTCAGGTTTTCTAACCCTAAATCCTGGAATTTTTCCTGGATTTTTTCCAGGATTTTTTTCTGAGATTTTTCTTAGATTTTTCCAGGATTTTCAGCGTTTTTGAATTCCAAATCCTGGATTTTTTCCTGGAATTTTTTCCCAGGATTTTTTCCATCTGGGCTTTTTTTTCCCCTCGTGAAAAGTTTTCCCGCCTTTTTTTTTTTCCCGCCCTTTATTTTCCCGCCTTTTTTTTCCCGCCCTTTTTTACCCCACATAAAGGCTCCAAAATTTGGGAATTTTCCTGGAATTTTTCCTGAATTTTTCCAAGATTTTTCCAAGATTTTTTCAAGATTTTTCCAAGAATTTTTCCTGGATATTTTCAGGATTTTTTCCTGGATTTTTCAGGATTTTTTCCCAAATTTTTCCCAGATTTTTTTCCCAGATTTTCAGAGTTTTCTACCTCTGAATCCCAAAGTTCTCCTGACTTTTTTCCTGGATTTTTTCCCGAATTTTTCCACGGATTTTTCTGAGATTTTTCCAGGATTTTTCAGGGTTTTGAGCCCCAAATCCTGGAATTTTTTCGAGGATTTTTTCCAGGATTTTTTTCCAGATTTTTTCCGGTTTTTTCCCAAGATTTTTTACCTCTGAATCCCAAAGTTTTACAGGATTTTTTTCCTGGAATTTTTCCTGGAATTTTTCCCGGATTTTTACCAAGATTTTTCGGCTTTTCGAGCCCCAAATCCTGGAATTTTTCCTGGATTTTTTCAGGATATTTTCTCAAATTTTTCCCGGATTTTTCCAAGATTTTTCCAAGATTTTTTGACTTTTTGAGCCTTAAATCCTGGAATTTATTCCCAGAATTTTTCAGGATTTTTTCACTGATTTTTTCCAGATTTTTTCAAGATTTTTCAGGGTTTTGAGCCCCAAATCCTGGAACTTTTCCTGGATTTTTTCCAGAATTTTTCCCAAATTTTTCCAAGATTTTTCCAAGATTTTTCCAAGATTTTTTGACTTTTCAAGCTCTAAATCCTGGAATTTTTCCTGACTTTTTTCCTGGATTTTTTCCCGAATTTTTCCAGAATTTTTCCAAGATTTTTCCAAGATTTTTCGAATTTTCGAGCCCCAATTCCTGGAATTTTTCCTGGATTTTTTCCAGAATTTTTCCAAGATTTTTCCAAGATTTTTTGACTTTTTGAGCCTTAAATCCTGGAATTTATTCCCAGAATTTTTCAGGATTTTTTCCACATTTTTCCAAGATTTTTCCAAGATTTTTCGAATTTTTGAGCCCCAAATCCTGGAATTTTTCCTGGATTTTTTTCAGGATTTTTTCCCAAATTTTTCCAAGATTTTTCCATGATTTTTCGGCTTTTCGAGCCCCAAATCCTGGAATTTTTTCCTGGATTTTTTCCAGAATTTTTCCAAGATTTTTCCAAGATTTTTTGAATTTTTGAGCCTTAAATCCTGGAATTTATTCCCAGAATTTTTCAGGATTTTTTCAGGATTTTTTCACTGATTTTTTTCCTGAATTTTTCCAAGATTTTTCCAAGATTTTTCAGTGTTTTGAGCCCCAAATCCCGGAATTTTTCATGGATTTTTTCAGGATTTTTTCACTGATTTTTCCAAGATTTTTCCAAGATTTTTCGGCTTTTCGAGCCCCAAATCCTGGAATTTTTTAGAGGATTTTTTCCAGGATTTTTTTGGGATTTTTTCCTGGATTTTTTCCCAGATTTTCCCCAGATTTTCAGACTTTTCTACCTCTGAATCCCAAAGTTTTCCAGGATTTTTTCCTGGAATTTTTCCTGGGTTTTTTTCAGGATTTTTTCCCGATTTTTTCCAGGATTTTTCCAAGATTTTTCCAAGATTTTTCAGTGTTTCAAACCCTAAATCCTGGAAATTTTCCTGGAATTTTTCCTGAAATTCTTCCTGAAATTTTTCCAGGATTTTTTTCCAGGATTTTCAGCCTTTTCCACTCCCAAATCTTGGATTTTTCCAGGATTTTTTCCAGGATTTTTTCCCAGATTTTTCCCATATTTTTTCCAGGATTTTTCCAGGATTTTCAGCCTTTTCCACTCCCAAATCTTGGATTTTTTCCAGGAATTTTTTCCCAGATTTTTTCCAGGATTTTTCCAGGATTTTCAGCCTTTTCCAATCCTAAATCTTGGATTTTTTTCTGGATTGTTTTTAGGATTTTTCCAGGATTTTTTCCCAAGATTTTCCCCCATTTTTTTCAGCCTTTTCCAACCCTAAATCCCAAAATTTTTCCTGGAATTTTCCCAGGATTTTTTTCCTGGAATTTTCCCAGGATTTTCAGCCTTTTCCAATCCCAAATCCTGAAACTTTTCCAGGATTTTTTCCAAGATTCCAGAATTCCAGGATTTTTTTATGGAGCCTCCAAAATTTGGGAATTCTGGGAATTTTTTCTGGGATTATTTGGATTAAACCCATCAGAATTCCCAAATTTTGGGGGTTTTAATCCCATTAATCCAGGAAAAAATTCCCAGAATTCCCAAATTTTGGAGGTTCCGAGGGGTTTTTACTCCATGAATCCCAAAAAATGCCAAAATTCCCAGTTTTTGGTGATTCCCAGGCGGAAAAAAAAGGCGGGAAAATCATTCCTGAAGGGGAAAAAAAGGCGGGAAAATTTTTTCTGAGGGGAGAAAAAAGGCGGGAAAAAAAAGACGGGAAAATCATTCCTGAGGGGGGAAAAAAGAGCGGGAAAAAAGGGCGGGAAAAGGTGGAAAAAAAAAAGGCGGGAAAACCTTTTATGAGGGGGGAAAAAAGGCAGGAAAAAGGTGGGAAAAAAAGGCGGAAAAATCTTTTGGGAGGGAGGAAAAAAGGCGGGAAAATTTTTTGTGAGGGAACAAAAAGAGCGGGAAAAAAAGGGCGGGAAAATTGTTTATGAGGGGAGAAAAAGGGCGGGAAAAAAAAGGCGGGAAAACTTTTTATGAGGGGTGGGAAAAAAGGCGGGAAAAAAATTCCTGAGGGTGGAAAAAAGAGCGGGAAAAAAGGGCGGGAAAAGGTGGAAAAAAAAGGCGGGAAAGCATTTTGTGAGGGGAGAAAAAAAGGCAGGAAAAAGGTGGGAAAAAAAGGCGGGAAAATCTTTTGTGAGGGAGGAAAAAAGGCGGGAAAGTTTTTTGTGACGGAACAAAAAGGGCGGGAAAAAAAGGCGGGAAAATGGGGGAAAAAAAGGTGGGAAAACTTTTTGTGAGGGGAGAAAAAGTGCGGGGAAAAAAAGGCGGGAAAATCTTTTGTGTGGGAGGAAAAAGGGCGGGAAAAAAGGGCGGGAAAACTTTTTATGAGGGATAGAAAAAGGAGGGAAAAAATTCCTGAGGGTGGAAAAAAAGAGCGGGAAAAAAGGGCGGGAAAAGGTGGGAAAAAAGGCGGGAAAACGTTTTATGAGGGGAGGAAAAAAGGCGGGAAAATTTTTTCTGAGGGGAGAAAAAAGGGCGGGAAAAAAGGGCGGGAAAATCTTTTGTGAGGGAGGAAAAAAGGCGGGAAAAAAATTCCTGAGGGTGGAAAAAAAAGAAGGAAAAAAAGGCGGGAAAAGGTAGAAAAAAAAGGCGGGAAAACTTTTTGTGAGGGGAGAAAAAAGGCGGGAAAAAAAGGCGGGAAAATATTTCGTGAGTGGAGAAAAAAGGCGGGAAAAAAAGGCGGGAAAATATTTTGTGAGGGAAGAAAAAAAGGCGGGAAAAAGGTGGGAAAAAAGGCGGGAAAATTTTTTCTGAGGGGAGAAAAAAGAGCGGGAAAAAAGGGCGGGAAAATCTTTTGTGAGGGAGGAAAAAAGGCGGGAAAAAAATTCCTGAGGGGGAAAAAAAGAGCGGGAAAAAAGGGCGGGAAAAAGGTGGGAAAAAAGGCGGGAAAATTTTTTGTGAGGGGAGAAAAAAGGCGGGAAAAAAAAGGCGGGAAAATTTTTTATGAGGGGAGAAAAAAGGCGGGAAAAAAAAGGCGGGAAAACGTTTTATGAGGGGAGGAAAAAAGGGCGGGAAAACGAGCAAAAAAATGAAAAAAAATCCGAATAAAAATCCCAAATTCCTGAAGTTTTTCATCCCGATTTTTCCATGTTTTTTTTTTGGGAATGAGGCAGTTCCTCCTTTTTTTCTGCTCCGTCCTTCGGACGTTTGCGCTCGGGAAAATTGGGACGTGGAATTGAAATGCGACGTCTCCGGGAATCCGACGCCGACGGTGGAATGGTTGAAAAACGGCGAAGTCGTCATTCCGGGAGATTATTTTCAAATCGTGGTAATTCCCAAAGTTTTTTTTGCTTTTCCTAGGAAAAAAAATAGAAAATAAATTAAAAAAAAATTGGGAATTTTGGATGGGGAAAAAGGGAAGAAAAAAAAATTGGGAATTTGGGAAAAAAATGGAGAAAAATGGGAGGGAAAATAAGGAAAATTCCGGGGATTTGAGGGGATTTTTGGGATTTGTTTTGGGAATTCTTGGTTGATTTTTGGGGATTTTGGGAATTTTTAGGGATTTTTGGCCTTTTTTGGGATTTTTAGGGGTTTTTTGAGGGGATTTTTGGGTTTTTTTTGGGAATTCTCAGATTTTTTTGGGAATTTTTAGGGATTTTTGGCCTAATTTGGAATTTTGGGATTTTTTGAGGGGATTTTTGGGATTTATTTTGGGAATTCTCAGCTTTTTTTGGGAAGTTTGGGGGAATTTTGGGAATTTTTAGGAATTTTTGGCCTAATTTGGAATTTTGGGGTTTTTTGGAGGGGATTTTTGGGATTTATTTTGGGAATTCTTGGTTGATTTTTGGGAATTTTGGGAATTTTCAGGAATTTTCAGGTTTTTTTGGGATTTTTAGGGGTTTTTTTAGGGGATTTTTGGGTTTTTTTTGGGAATTCTCAGATTTTTTTGGGAATTTTTTGGGAATTTTGGGAATTTTTGGTCTAATTTGGAATTTTGGGATTTTTTTGAGAGAATTTTGGGGATTTATTTTGGGAATTCTTGGTTGATTTTTGGGGAATTTTGGGAATTTTTAGGGATTTTTGGTCTAATTTGGAATTTTGGGGTTTTTTTGAGGGGAATTTTGGGATTTATTTTGGGAATTCTCAGCTGTTTTTTGGGAATTTTTAGGGAATTTTGGGAATTTTTAGGAATTTTTGGCCTAATTTGGAATTTTGGGGTTTTTTTGAGGGAATTTTTGGGGTTTTTTTTGGAATTTTTGGGCCTTTTTAAAATTTTCTTGGGAATTTTCAGCCTATTTTTGGATTTTGGGGAATTTTGGGGATTTTTAGGAATTTTCAGCTTTTTTTGGGATTTTTAGGGTTTTTTTGAGGGGATTTTTGGGATTTATTTGGGAATTCTCAGATTTTTTTGGGAATTTTTTGGGAATTTTGGGAATTTTTAGGAATTTTTGGCTTATTTTGAATTTTGGGGATTTTTTGAGGGGATTTCTGGGATTTATTTTGGGAATTCTTGGTTGATTTTTGGGGAATTTTGGGAATTTTTAGGGATTTTTGGCCTAATTTGGAATTTTGGGGTTTTTTTGAGGGGATTTTTGGGATTCATTTTGGGAATTCTTGGCAAATTTTTGGGAATTTTGGAGGATTTTATAGAATTTTGGGAATTTTTGGGAATTTTTGGGCTTTTTTTGGAATTTTGGGGTTTTTTTTGAGGGGATTTTTGGGATTTATTTGGGAATTCTCAGATTTTTTTGGGAATTTTGGGGGAATTTTGGGAATTTTTAGGAATTTTTGGCCTAATTTGGAATTTCGGGGATTTTTTGAGGGGATTTTTGGGATTTATTTGGGAATTCTCAGATTTTTTTGGGAATTTTTTGGAAATTTTGGGAATTTTTAGGAATTTTTGGCCTAATTTGGAATTTTGGGGATTTTTTGAGGGAATTTTGGGTCTTTTTTTGATTTTTTTGGGATTTCTCAGACATTTTTTGGGAATTTCGGGGGATTTTAAGGAATTTTGGGAATTTTTGTCCTTTTTTTGAAATTTTAAGGTTTTTTTGAAGGATTTTTGGGTCTTTTTTGGATTTTTTTTGGTATTTCTCAGCTGTTTTTTGGGAATTTTGGGGAAATTTGGGAATTTTTAGGAATTTTTGGCCTTTTTTTGGGATTTTTAGGTTTTTTTTGAGGGGATTTTTGGGATTTATTTTGGGAATTCTCAGATTTTTTTGGGAATTTTTTGGGAATTTTGGGAATTTTTAGGAATTTTTGGTCTAATTTGGAATTTTGGGGATTTTTGAGGGGATTTTTGGGATTTATTTTGGGAATTCTCAGCTTTTTTTGGGAATTTTGGGAGATTTGGGGAATTTTTAGGAATTTTCAGCTTTTTTGGGATTTTTAGGGTTTTTTTGAGGGGATTTTTGGGATTTATTTTGGGAATTCTCAGATTTTTTGGGAATTTTTAGGGAATTTTGGGAATTTATAGGAATTTTTGGCCTAATTTGGAATTTTGGGGTTTTTTTGAGGGGATTTTTGGGATTTTTTTGGGAATTCTCTGCTGTTTTTTGGGAATTTTGGGGGAATTTTGGGAATTTTTAGGAATTTTTGGCCTAATTTGGAATTTTGGGGATTTTTTGAGGGGATTTTTGGGATTTATTTTGGGGAATTTTTGGGTCTTTTTTTGATTTTTTTGGGATTTCTCAGCCATTTTTTGGGAGATTTTAAGGAATTTTGGGAATTTTTGTCCCTTTTTTGAATTTTTAAGGTTTTTTTGAAGGATTTTTGGGTCTTTTTTGGATTTTTTTTGGTATTTCTCAGCCGTTTTTTGGGAATTTTGGGGAATTTTGGGGAATTTTGGGAATTTTTAGGAATTTTTCTGGTTTTTTTTGGAATTTTGGGATTTTTTTGAGGGGATTTTTGGGATTTATTTTGGGAATTCTTGGTTGATTTTTTGGGAATTTTGGGAATTTTTAGGAATTTTTGGCCTAATTTGGAATTTTGGGGATTTTTTGAGGGGAATTTTGGGATTTATTTGGGAATTCTCAGATTTTTTTGGGATTTTTTTAGGAATTTTGGAATTTTTAGGAATTTTCAGCTTTTTTGGGAGTTTTAGGGTTTTTTTGAGGGGATTTTTGGGATTTATTTTGGGAATTCTTGGCTGATTTTTGGGAAATTTGGGAATTTTTAGGAATTTCCAGCCTTTTTTTTGAATTTTGGGGGTTTTTTTGAGGGGATTTTGGGGATTTATTTTGGGAATTCTTGGCTGATTTTGGGAATTTTTAGGAATTTTTGGCCTAATTTGGAATTTTGGGGATTTTTTGAGGGGATTTTTGGGATTTATTTTGGAAATTCTTGGTTGATTTTTGGGGAATTTTGGGAATTTTTAGGAATTTTCAGCTTTTTTTTGGATTTTTAGGGTTTTTTTGAGGGGAATTTTGGGATTTTTTTGGGAATTCTCAGCTGTTTTTTGGGATTTTTTTAGGAATTTTGGGAATTTTTAGGAATTTTTGGCTTATTTTGAATTTTGGGGATTTTTTCAGGAGATTTTTGGAATTTATTTTGGGAATTCTTGGTTGAATTTGGGGAATTTTGGGAATTTTTAGGAATTTCCAGCCTTTTTTTTGGAATTTTGGGATTTTTTGAGGGGATTTTTGGGATTTATTTTGGGAATTCTTGGTTGATTTTTGGGAATTTTGGGAATTTTTAGGGATTTTTGGCCTAATTTGGAATTTTGGGGTTTTTTTGAGGGGATTTTTGGGATTTATTTGGGAATTCTTGGTTGATTTCTGGGAATTTTGGGAATTTTGAGGAATTTTCAGCTTTTTTTGGGATTTTTAGGTTTTTTTGAGGGGATTTTTGGGATTTTTTTGGGAATTCTTGGCAAAATTTTGGGAATTTTGGAGGATTTTAAAGAATTTTGGGAATTTTTAGGGAATTTTTTGGCTTATTTTGAATTTTGGGGATTTTTTGAGGGGATTTTTGGGATTTGTTTTGGGAATTCTTGGTTGATTTTTGGGGAATTTTGGGAATTTTTAGGAATTTTTGGCCTAATTTGGAATTTTGGGGTTTTTTTCAGGGGATTTTTGGGATTTATTTTGGGAATTCTCAGATTTTTTTGGGAATTTTTTAGGAATTTTGGGAATTTTTAGGAATTTTTGGCCTTTTTTTGGAATTTTGGGATTTTTTGAGGGGATTTTTGAGATTTATTTTGGGAATTCTTGGCTGATTCTTGGGGATTTTGGGAATTTTTAGGGATTTTCGGCTTATTTTGAATTTTGGGGGGTTTTTGAGAGGATTTTTGGGATTTATTTGGGAATTCTCAGCTGTTTTTTGGGAATTTTTAGGGAATTGTGGGAATTTTTAGGAATTTTTGGCCTAAGTTGGAATTTTGGGGTTTTTTTGAGGGGATTTTTGGGCCTTGTCTGAGATTTTTTTGGGAATTCTTGGCTGATTTTTGGGAATTTTGGGGGATTTGGGGAATTTTGTGAATTTTTTAGGAATTTTCAGCCTTTTTTTGGAATTTTGGGGATTTTTTGAGGGGATTTTTGGGATTTATTTTGGGAATTCTTGGTTGATTTTTGGGAATTTTGGGAATTTTTAGGAATTTTTGGCCTAAATTGGAATTTTGGGGTTTTTTTGAGAGGATTTTTGGGATTTTTTTGGGAATTCTCAGCTGTTTTTTGGGAATTTTTAGGGAATTTTGGGAATTTTTAGGAATTTTTGGCCTAATTTGGAATTTTGGGGTTTTTTTGAGGGAATTTTTGAGCTTTTTTTGGGGAACTTTGGGAATTTTCAGCCATTTTTTGGGAATTTTGGGGGATTTGAAGGGATTCCAAGAATTTTTAGGAATTTTCAGCCTTTTTTGGGAATTCTGGGAATTTTTGGGGAGATTTTTGGGAATTCTAGAGAATTTTTAAGAAATTTTCAACCATTTTTTGGCAATTTTATCTGGGAATTCTCAGGAGACTTTTAGGAATTTGGGAATTTTTTTTATTTTTTGGGGGAATTTTGGGCCATTTTTGAGCAATTTTTGAGGGAATTTTGGGAATTTTAGGGAATTTTTGAATTTTTTGCCAAATTTTTCTAGGAATTCTCAGGAGACTTTGGGAATTTGGTAATTTTTTGGGAATTTTTGGCTTTTTTGGGGACAATTTTTGGGAATTTTTGAGGAATTTTTTGGGGATTTTTTGAGGAATTTTTGGGGGCATTTTTTAAGAATTTTAGGGAATTTTTTAGGAATTTTTGGGGGGATTTTTGGGAATTTTTGGGGGGATTTTTGGGAATTTTTGGGGGGATTTTTGGGAATTTTTGATGAACTTTGAGAGGGATTTTTGGGAATTTTGGAGGAATTTTTGGGGAATTTTTGCAGAATTTTAGGGAATTCGTGAATTTTTTGGGAAATTTTGGCCAAATATTCCTGGGAATTCGGGGGAGACTTTCGGGAATTTTTGGCTTTTTGGGGGATTTTGGGGAATTTGGGGGAATTTTGGGATTTTTTGAGAATTTTTAGGTTTTTTGGGGGTTTTTTGGAATTTTTTGGGGGATTTTTGAGGAATTTTCAGAAATTTTTGAATTTTTTGGAAATTTTTTTAGGAATTTTTTGCTTTTTTTTATGATTTCAGTGAATTTTCCACCATTTTTATTGGAATTTTTTCGGGGATTTTTATGGGATTTTTTTTTAGGGGGATTTTTGAGGAATTTTTGGGGGATTTTTTGAGGAATTTTTGGGGAATTTTTGGGGAATTTTTGAGGAATTTTTAGGGGGATTTTTAGGGAATTTTTGGGAATTTTTGGGGGGATTTTTTGGAATTTTTGAGGAATTTTTGGGGGATTTTTTGAGGAATTTTAGGGAATTTTTTCCCCAACTTTTTCAGGGACTTTTTTTAGGAATTTTTTGCTTTTTTTTTAAGATTTCAGTGAATTTTCCACCATTTTCATTGGAATTTTTTGGGGGATTTTTATGGGAATTTTTTTGGGGATTGTTGAGGAATTTTAGGGAATTTTTTAGGAATTTTTGGGGAATTTTTGAGGAATTTTTAGGGGGATTTTTAGGGAAGTTTTGGGAATTCTTGGGGGGGTTTTTGGGAATTTTTGAGGAATTTTGGGGGGATTTTTTGAGGAATTTTAGGGAATTTTTTAGGAATTTTTAGGGGGATTTTTAAGGAAGTTTTGGGAATTTTTGGAGGAATTTTTTGGGAATTTTTGAGGAATTTTAGGGGGATTTTTTGAGGAATTTTTGGGATTTTTTTCCCAACTTTTTCAGGGACTTTTTCAGGGACTTTTTTTGGAATTTTTTGCTTTTTTTTTTTAAGATTTCAGTGAATTTCCCACCGTTTTTATTGGAATTTTTTGAGGATTTTTATGGGAATTTTTGGGGGGAATTTTTGGGGGAATTTTTGAGGAATTTTTGAGGAATTTTTGGGAGATTTTTTGAGGAATTTTTGAGGCATTTTTGGGGAATTTTTGAGGAATTTTTAGGGGGATTTTTAGGGAAGTTTTGGGAATTTTTGGGGGGATTTTTTGGAATTTTTGAGGAATTTTTGGGGGATTTTTGGAGGAATTTTAGGGAATTTTTGGGAATTTTTTCCCCAACTTTTTCAGGGACTTTTTTTGGGAATTTTTTGCTTTTTTTTTAAGATTTCAGTGAGTTTTCCACCGTTTTTATTGGAATTTTTTGATGATTTTTATAGGATTTTTTTTTTGGGGAATTCTTGGGGGTTTTTTGGGATTGAATTCCACCTCTAATTCCCATTTTTTTTTAGGGAGGCAGCAATTTAAGGATCCTGGGATTGGTGAAGTCGGATGAGGGATTTTATCAATGCTTGGCCCGGAACGAAGCCGGGAATTCCCAATCCATCGCTCAACTCATCATCCTGGAGCCGGGTAAGGAAAAATTCCCACATTTTCCCAGCCATTCCCAAAAAATTCCCAATTTTTTTAAGCCATTCCCCAAAAAATTCCCAATTTTTTCAGCCATTCCCAAAAAAATCCCAATTTTTTTTATCCATTCCCAAAAAATTCCTGAATTTTTTCAATCATTTCCAGAAAATTCCCATTTTTTTTTCAAGAATTCCCAAATTTTTTCAGCCATTCCCAAAAAAATCCCAAATTTTTTATCCATTCCCAAAAAATTCCTGAATTTTTTCAATCATTTCCAGAAAATTCCCATTTTTTTTCAAGAATTCCCAAATTTTTTTGGCCATTCCCAAAAAAATCCCAAATTTTTTTGAGCCATTCCCCAAAAATTCCCAATTTTTTCCAGCCATTTTCAGAAAATTACCAATTTTTTTCAAGAATTCCCAAATTTTCCCAGCCATTCCCAAAATATTCCCAATTTTTTTTTATCCATTCCCAAAAAATTCCCAATTTTTTTCTGCCATTTCCAAAAAATTCCCAAATTTTTTCAGCCATTCCCCAAAAAAATCCCAATTTTTTTGAGCCTTTTCCAGAAAATTCCCAATTTTTTCAGCCATTCCCAGAAAATTCCCAATTTTTTGAGCCATTCCCAAAAAAATCCAACATTTTTTTGAGTCATTCCCAAAAAAATTCCCAAATTTTTTCAGCCATTCCCCAAAAACCCCAAATTTTTTCAGCCATTCCCAAAAAATTCCCAATTTTTTCCAGCCATTTTTAGAAAATTCCTGATTTTTTTCAAGAATTCCCAAATTTTCCCAGCCATTCCCAAAAAATTCCCAATTTTTTTATCCATTCCCAAAAAAATCCCAATTTTTTTGAGCCTTTTCCAGAAAATTCTGAATTTTTTCAGCCATTCCCAAAAAATTCCCAAATTTTCCCAACAATTCCCCCAAAAAATCCCAAATTTTTTCAATTATTCCAAAAAAATTCCAACATTTTTTAAGCCATTCGTAAATTTTCTCAACAATTCCCAAAAATTCCCAATTATTTCAAAAATTCCCAAATTTTTTGGAGCATTCCCAAAAAAATCCCAAATTTTTTTGAGCCATTCCCAAAAAATTCCCGATTTTTTCCAGCCATTTTCAGAAAATTCCTGATTTTTTTCAAGAATTCCCAAATTTTCCCAGCCATTCCCAAAAAAATTCCCAAATTCTTTCACCCATTCCAAAATAAATCCCAAATTTTTTGAGCCATTCCCAAAAAAATCCCAAATTTTTTCAGCCATTCCCAAAAAACCCCAATTTTTTTCAGCCATTCCCAAAAAATTCCCAAATTTTCCCAACAATTCCCCCAAAAAATCCCAAATTTTTTCAATTATTCCAAAAAAATTCCAACATTTTTTAAGCCATTCCTAAATTTTCTCAACAATTCCCAAAAATTTCCCAATTATTTCAAAAATTCCCAAATTTTTTAAGCCATTTCCAAAAAATTCCCAAATTTTTTGAGCCTTTTCCAGAAAATTCCCAATTTTTTGAGCCATTCCAAAAAAATTCCCAAATTTTCCCAACAATTCCCCCAAAAAATCCCGAATTATTTCAATTATTCCCAAAAAATTCCCAATTTTTTCAGCCATTCCTAAAAAAAATCCCAATTTTTTTGAGCCATTCCCAAAAAATTCCGAAATTTTTCAGCCATTCCCAAAAAATTCCCAATTTTTTTGAGCCTTTTCCAGAAAATGCCCAATTTTTTGAGCCATTCCCCAAAAATTCCCAAATTTTCCCAAGAATTCCCCCAAAAAATCCCGAATTTTTTCAATTATTCCAAAAAAATTCCGACATTTTTTAAGCCATTCCCAAATTTTCTCAACAATTCCCAAAAATTTCCCAATTATTTTAAAAATTCCCAAACTTTTTCAGCCATTCCCAAAAAATTCCCAAATTTTTTCAGCCATTCCCAAAAAAATCCCAATTTTTTTTATCCATTCCCAAAAAATTCCTGAATTTTTTCAATCATTTCCAGAAAATTCCCATTTTTTTTTCAAGAATTCCCAAATTTTTTCAGCCATTCCCAAAAAAATCCCAAATTTTTTATCCATTCCCAAAAAATTCCTGAATTTTTTCAATCATTTCCAGAAAATTCCCATTTTTTTTCAAGAATTCCCAAATTTTTTTGGCCATTCCCAAAAAAATCCCAAATTTTTTTGAGCCATTCCCCAAAAATTCCCAATTTTTTCCAGCCATTTTCAGAAAATTACCAATTTTTTTCAAGAATTCCCAAATTTTCCCAGCCATTCCCAAAATATTCCCAATTTTTTTTTATCCATTCCCAAAAAATTCCCAATTTTTTTCTGCCATTTCCAAAAAATTCCCAAATTTTTTCAGCCATTCCCCAAAAAAATCCCAATTTTTTTGAGCCTTTTCCAGAAAATTCCCAATTTTTTCAGCCATTCCCAGAAAATTCCCAATTTTTTGAGCCATTCCCAAAAAAATCCAACATTTTTTTGAGTCATTCCCAAAAAAATTCCCAAATTTTTTCAGCCATTCCCCAAAAACCCCAAATTTTTTCAGCCATTCCCAAAAAATTCCCAATTTTTTCCAGCCATTTTTAGAAAATTCCTGATTTTTTTCAAGAATTCCCAAATTTTCCCAGCCATTCCCAAAAAATTCCCAATTTTTTTATCCATTCCCAAAAAAATCCCAATTTTTTTGAGCCTTTTCCAGAAAATTCTGAATTTTTTCAGCCATTCCCAAAAAATTCCCAAATTTTCCCAACAATTCCCCCAAAAAATCCCAAATTTTTTCAATTATTCCAAAAAAATTCCAACATTTTTTAAGCCATTCGTAAATTTTCTCAACAATTCCCAAAAATTCCCAATTATTTCAAAAATTCCCAAATTTTTTGGAGCATTCCCAAAAAAATCCCAAATTTTTTTGAGCCATTCCCAAAAAATTCCCGATTTTTTCCAGCCATTTTCAGAAAATTCCTGATTTTTTTCAAGAATTCCCAAATTTTCCCAGCCATTCCCAAAAAAATTCCCAAATTCTTTCACCCATTCCAAAATAAATCCCAAATTTTTTGAGCCATTCCCAAAAAAATCCCAAATTTTTTCAGCCATTCCCAAAAAACCCCAATTTTTTTCAGCCATTCCCAAAAAATTCCCAAATTTTCCCAACAATTCCCCCAAAAAATCCCAAATTTTTTCAATTATTCCAAAAAAATTCCAACATTTTTTAAGCCATTCCTAAATTTTCTCAACAATTCCCAAAAATTTCCCAATTATTTCAAAAATTCCCAAATTTTTTAAGCCATTTCCAAAAAATTCCCAAATTTTTTGAGCCTTTTCCAGAAAATTCCCAATTTTTTGAGCCATTCCAAAAAAATTCCCAAATTTTCCCAACAATTCCCCCAAAAAATCCCGAATTATTTCAATTATTCCCAAAAAATTCCCAATTTTTTCAGCCATTCCTAAAAAAAATCCCAATTTTTTTGAGCCATTCCCAAAAAATTCCGAAATTTTTCAGCCATTCCCAAAAAATTCCCAATTTTTTTGAGCCTTTTCCAGAAAATGCCCAATTTTTTGAGCCATTCCCCAAAAATTCCCAAATTTTCCCAAGAATTCCCCCAAAAAATCCCGAATTTTTTCAATTATTCCAAAAAAATTCCGACATTTTTTAAGCCATTCCCAAATTTTCTCAACAATTCCCAAAAATTTCCCAATTATTTTAAAAATTCCCAAACTTTTTCAGCCATTCCCAAAAAATTCCCAAATTTTTTCAGCCATTCCCAAAAAAATCCCAATTTTTTTTATCCATTCCCAAAAAATTCCTGAATTTTTTCAATCATTTCCAGAAAATTCCCAATTTTTTTCAAGAATTCCCAAATTTTTTTGAGCATTCCCAAAAAATTCCCAATTTTTTTATCCATTCCCAAAAAATTTCCAAATTTTTTCAATCATTTCCAAAAAATTCCCAAATTTTTTCAGCCATTCCTAAAAAATTCCCAAATTTTTTATCCATTCCCAGAAAATTCCCAAATTTTTCCAACCATTTTTAGAAAATTCCCGATTTTTTTCAAGAATTCCCAAATTTTCCCAGCCATTCCCAAAAAAATTCCCAATTTTTTCAGCCATTCCCAAAAAATTCCCAATTTTTTTCAGCCATTCCCAAAAAAATCCCAAATTTTTCGAGCCATTCCCCAAAAAAATCCCATTTTTTTTCAACCATTTCCAGAAAATTCCCAATTTTTTCTGCCATTCCCCAAAAATTCCCAATTTTTTTCACCCATTCCCCAAAAATTCCCAATTTTTTTCAGCCATTCCCAAAAAAATCCCAATTTTTTTCAACCATTCCCAGAAAATTCCCAAATTTTTTCAGCCATTTTTAGAAAATTCCTGATTTTTTTCAAGAATTCCCAAATTTTCCCAGCCATTCCCAAAAAATTCCAACATTTTTTTATCCATTCCCAAAAAAAATCCCAAATTCTTTCACCCATTCCCAAATAAATCCCAAATTTTTTGAGCCATTCCCAAAAAAAAAATCCCAATTTTTTTGAGCCTTTTCCAGAAAATTCCCAATTTCTTTCAACAATTCCCAAATTTTTTTGGCCATTCTCAAATTTTCTGAACAATTTCCAAAATATTCTCAATTTTTTTATCCATTCCCAAAAAAAATCCCAAATTTTTTTGAGCCATTCCCAGAAAATTCCTGATTTTTTTATCCATTCCCAAAAAAATGCCCAATTTTTTTCAGCCATTCCCAAATTTTCTCAAAAATTTCCCAAAAAATTCCCAATTTTTTTATCCACTCCAAAAAAAATCCAACATTTCTTAAGCCATTCCCAAAAAATTCCCAAATTTTCCCAACAATTCCCAAAAAAATCCCAAATTTTTTCAATTATTCCAAAAAAATTCCAACATTTTTAAGCCATTCCTAAATTTTCTCAACAATTCCCAAAAATTTCCCAATTATTTCAAAAATTCCCAAATTTTTTGGAGCATTCCCAAAAAATTCCCAAATTTTTTCAGCCATTCCTAAAAAATTCCCGATTTTTTTATCCATTCCCAGAAAATTCCCAAATTTTTCCAGCCATTTTTAGAAAATTCCCGATTTTTTTCAAGAATTCCCAAATTTTCCCAGCCATTCCAAAAAATTCCCAAATTTTTCGAGCCATTCCCAAAAAAATCCCAATTTTTTTCAACCATTTCCAGAAAATTCCCAATTTTTTTCTGCCATTCCCCAAAAATTCCCAATTTTTTTCACCCATTCCCAAAAAATTCCTGAATTTTTTCAGCCATTCCCAAAAAAATCCCAAATTTTTTGAGCCTTTTCCAGAAAATTCCCAATTTTTTGAGCCATTCCCAAAAAATTCCCAAATTTTCCCAACAATTCCCCAAAAAATCCCCAATTTTTTCAATTATTCCAAAAAAATTCCAACATTTTTTAAGCCATTCCCAAATTTCCTCAACAATTCCCAAAAATTTCCCAATTATTTCAAAAATTCCCAAATTTTTTCAGCCATTCCCAGAAAATTCCCAAATTTTTCCAGCCATTTTAGAAAATTCCTGATTTTTTTCAAGAATTCCCAAATTTTCCCAGCCATTCCCAAAAAATTCCCAATTTTTTTAAGCCATTTCCAAAAAATTCCCAATTTTTTTCACCCATTCCCAAAAAAAATCCCAATTTTTTTATCCATTCCCCAAAAATTCCCAATTTTTTTCAGCCATTCCCAAAAAATTCCTGAATTTTCCCAACAATTCCCCCCAAAAATCCCAAATTTTTTCAATTATTCCAAAAAAATTCCAACATTTTTTAAGCCATTCCTAAATTTTCTCAACAATTCCCAAAAATTTCCCAATTATTTCAAAAATTCCCAAATTTTTTTGAGCATTCCCAAAAAAAATCCCAAATTTTTTATCCATTCCCAAAAAATTCCCAAATTTTTTCAGCCATTTTAGAAAATTCCCATTTTTTTTCAAGAATTCCCAAATTTTCCCAGCCATTCCCAAAAAATTCCCAAATTTTTCGAGCCATTCCCAAAAAAATCCCAATTTTTTTCAACCATTTCCAGAAAATTCCCAATTTTTTCTGCCATTCCCCAAAAATTCCCAATTTTTTTCACCCATTCCCAAAAAATTCCTGAATTTTTTCAGCCATTCCGAAAAAATTCCAACATTTTTTCAGCCATTCCCAAAAAAATCCCAAATTTTTGAGCCTTTTCCAGAAAATTCCCAATTTTTTGAGCCATTCCCAAAAAATTCCCAAATTTTCCCAACAATTCCCAAAAAATCCCAAATTTTTTCAATTATTCCAAAAAATTCCCAAATTTTTTCAGCCATTCCCAAAAAAATCCCAAATTTTTTGAGCCTTTTCCAGAAAATTCCCAATTTTTTTCAACAATTCCCAAATTTTTTTGGCCATTCTCAAATTTTCTGAACAATTTCCAAATATTCCCAATTTTTTTATCCATTCCCAAAAAAAATTCCCAAATTCTTTCACCCATTCCCAAATAAATCCCAAATTTTTTGAGCCATTCCCAAAAAAAATCCCAATTTTTTTGAGCCTTTTCCAGAAAATTCCCAATTTTTCAGCCATTCCCAAAAAATTCCCAAATTTTCCCAACAATTCCCAAAAAAATCCCGAATTTTTTCAATTATTCCAAAAAAATTCCAACATTTTTTAAGCCATTCCTAAATTTTCTCAACAATTCCCAAAAATTTCCCAATTATTTCAAAAATTCCCAAATTTTTTTGGCCATTCCCCAAAAACCCCCAAATTTTTTCAGCCATTCCCAAAAAATTCCCATTTTTTTTCCAGCCATTTTCAGAAAATTCCCTTTTTTTTTCAAGAATTCCCAAATTTTCCCAGCCATTCCAAAATATTCCCAATTTTTAGCCATTCCTAAAAAATTCCAACATTTTTGAGCCGTTTCCAAAAAATTCCCAATTTTTTTCAACAATTCCCAAATTTTTTTGGCCATTCTCAAATTTTCTGACCAATTTCCAAAATATTCCCAATTTTTTTCAAGGACTCCCAAATATTTTTGAGCATTCCCAAAAAAATCCCAAATTTTTTCAGCCATTCCCAGAAAATTCCCGATTTTTTTATCCATTCCCAAAAAAATTCCAATTTTTTTCAGCCATTCCCAAATTTTCTCAACAATTTCCAAAAAAATTCCCAATTTTTTTTATCCACTCCAAAAAAATTCCAACATTTTTTCAGCCATTCCCAAAAAAATCCCAATTTTTTTATCCATTCCAAAAAAAATCCAACATTTTTTGAGCCATTCCCAAAAAATTCCCAAATTTTCTCAACAATTCCCAAAAAATTCCCAAATTTTTTAGCCATTCCCAAAAAAATCCCAATTTTTTTGAGCCTTTTCCAGAAAATTCCCAAATTTTTTCAGCCATTCCCAAAAAATTCCCAATTTTTTTCCAGCCATTTTTAGAAAATTCCTGATTTTTTTCAAGAATTTCCAAATTTTCCCAGCCATTTCCAAAAAAATCCCATTTTTTTCAGCCATTCCCAAAAAAATCCCAAATTTTTTATCCATTCCAAAAAAAATCCCAATTTTTTCACCCATTCCCAAATAAATCCCAAATTTTTTTGGCCATTCCCACAAAATTCCCAATTTTTTGAGCCATTCCCAAAAAAATCCCAATTTTTTTCAGCCATTCCCAAATTTTCTCAAAAATTCCAAAAAAATTCCAATTTTTTTTATCCACTCCCAAAAAATTCCAACATTTTTCAGCCATTTCCAGAAAATTCCCATTTTTTTCAGCCATTCCCCAAAAATTCCCAATTTTTTTAAGCCATTTCCAGAAAAATTCCCAAATTTTTTCAGCCACATTCCTCACAATATTCCCATTTTCCCACACTATTCCCATTTTCCCTCACAATATTCCATTTTCCCTCACAATATTCCCATTTTTTCCCATTTTCCCTCACAATATTCCCATTTTTCCTCACAATATTCCCAATATTCCCATTTTTCCTCACAATATTCCATTTTTTCCCTTGCAATATTCCCATTTTTCTTCACATTATTCCCATTTTTCCCATTTTCCCCTCACAATATTCCCATTTTTCCTCACAATATTCCCATTTTTTCCCATTTTTCCACAAAATATTCCCATTTTCCCCACATTATTCCCAATATTCCCATTTTTCCTCACAATATTCCCATTTTTTCCCCACGTTATTCCAAATATTCCCATTTTCCCCTCACAATATTCCCATTTTTCCTCACAATATTCCCAATATTCCCATAATATTCCCATTTTTCCCCATTTTTCCTCACAATATTCCCATTTTTTCCCATTTTCCCACAAAATATTCCCATTTTCCCCCACATTATTCCAAATATTCCCATTTTTCCTCACAATATTCCCATTTTCCCTCACAATATTCCCATTTTTTTCCCATTTTCCCTCACATTATTCCATTTTTTCCCATTTTTCCTCACAATATTCCATTTTTTCCCCACATTATTCCAAATATTCCCATTTTCCCCTCCCAATATTCCCATTTTCCCTCACAATATTCCCATTTTCCCTCACATAATTCCCATTTTTTCCCATTTTTCCCCACATTATTCCAAATATTCCCATTTTCCCCTCCCAATATTCCCATTTTTCCTCACAATATTCCCATTTCTTCCCATTTTTCCTCACAATATTCCCATTTTCCCTCACAATATTCCCATTTTTCCCTCACAATATTCCCATTTTTTCCCATTTTTCCTCACAATATTCCCATTTTTCCCATTTTCCCTCACAATATTCCAAATATTCCCATTTTCCCCAACACTATTCCAAATATTCCCATTTTCCCTCACAATATTCCCATTTTTCCTCACACTATTCCCATTTTCCCTCACATTATTCCATTTTTTCCCATTTTTCCTCACAATATTCCCATTTTTTCCATAATATTCCATTTTTTCCCATTTTTCCTCACAATATTCCCAATATTCCCATAATATTCCCATTTTTTCCCATTTTTCCTCACAATATTCCCATTTTCCCTCACATAATTCCCAATATTCCCATTTTCCCCCCACATTATTCCAAATATTCCCATTTTTCCTCACACTATTCCCATTTTCCCTCACAATATTCCCATTTTCCCCCCCACATTATTCCAAATATTCCCATTTTTCCTCACACTATTCCCATTTTCCCTCACAATATTCCCATTTTCCCTCACATTATTCCCATTTTTTCCCATTTTCCCCTCACAATATTCCCATTTTCCCTCACAATATTCCCATTTTTTTCCCATTTTTCCTCACAATATTCCAAATATTCCCATTTCCCCTCCCAATATTCCCATTTTCCCTCACACTATTCCCATTTTCCCTCACAATGTTCCCAATATTCCCATTTTTTCCCCACGTTATTCCAAATATTCCCATTTTCCCTCACAATATTCCCATTTTTTCCCATTTCCCCCTCCCAATATTCCCATTTTTCCTCACAATATTCCCATTTTCCCTCACAATATTCCATTTTTTCCCATTTTTCCTCACAATATTCCCATTTTCCCTCACAATATTCCAATTTTTTTCCCATTTTTCCTCACAATATTCCAAATATTCCCATTTTCCCCTCACAATATTCCCATTTTGCCTCACAATATTCCCATTTTCCCTCACAATATTCCAATTTTTTTCCCATTTTTCCTCACAATATTCCAAATATTCCCATTTTCCCCTCACAATATTCCTATTTTCCCTCACAATATTCCCAATATTCCCATTTTTCCTCACAATATTCCCAATATTCCCATAATATTCCCATTTTTTCCCATTTTCCCTCACAATATTCCAAATATTCCCATTTCCCCCTCCCAATATTCCCATTTTGCCTCACAATATTCCCATTTTTTCCCTCACATAATTCCCATTTTTTCCCGTTTTTCCTCACATTATTCCAAATATTCCCATTTCCCCCTCCCAATATTCCCATTTTTCCTCACAATATTCCCATTTCTTCCCATTTTTCCTCACAATATTCCCATTTTCCTCACAATATTCCCATTTTTCCTCACAATATTCCCATTTTTTCCCATTTTTCCACAAAATATTCCTATTTTCCCCACATTATTCCCAATATTCCCATTTTTCCTACAATATTCCCATTTTTCCCATAATATTCCCATTTTTTCCCATTTCCCCCTCCCAATATTCCCATTTCCCCTCACAATATTCCCATTTTTCCTCCCAATATTCCCAATATTCCCATAATATTCCCATTTTTTCCCATTTTTGCCCACATTATTCCAAATATTCCCATTTTCCCTCACAATATTCCCATTTTCCCTCACAATATTCCCATTTTTCCTCACATTTTTCCCATTTTTTCCCATTTTCCCTCACAATATTCCCATTTTCCCTCACATAATTCCCATTTTTTCCCATTTTTCCTCACAATATTCCAAATATTCCCATTTTCCCCTCCCAATATTCCCATTTTGCCTCACAATATTCCCATTTTGCCTCAAATTATTCCCATTTTTTCCCATTTTCCCCTCACAATATTCCCATTTTTTCCCTCACATAATTCCCATTTTTCCCGTTTTTCCTCACAATATTGCAAATATTCCCATTTTTCCTCACAATATTCCCAATATTCCCATAATATTCCCATTTTTTTCCCATTTCCCCTCACAATATTCCCATTTTCCTCACAATATTCCCATTTTCCCTCACAATATCCCATTTTTTCCCATTTTTCCTCACAATATTCCAAATATTCCCATTTTCCCCTCCCAATATTCCCATTTTCCCTCACAATATTCCCATTTTCCCTCACAATATTCCCCTTTCTCCCATTTTTTCCCCACATTATTCCAAATATTCCCATTTTTCCTCACAATATTCCCATTTTTCCTCACAATATTCCCATTTTTTCCCCACATTATTCCCAATATTCCCATTTTCCCCTCCCAATATTCCCATTTTCCCTCACAATATTCCCATTTTTCCCATAATATTCCCATTTTTTCCCATTTTCCCTCACAATATTCCCATTTTTTCCCATTTCCCTCACAATATTCCCATTTCCCACCACAATATTCCCCATTTTCCCACACAATATTCCCATTTTTTCCCATTTTCCTCACAATATTCCAAATATTCCCATTTCCCCTCCCAATATTCCCATTTTCCCTCACAATATTCCCATTTTCCCTCACAATATCCCAATATTCCCATAATATTCCCATTTTTTCTCATTTCCCCTCCCAACATTCCCATTTTCCCTCACAATATTCCCATTTTCCCCCATTTTTCCTCACAATATTCCAAATATTTCCATTTTTCCTCACAATATTCCCAATATTCCCATAATATTCCCATTTTTTCCCATTTTCCCTCACAATATTCCAAATATTCCCATTTTCCCCTCCCAATATTCCCATTTTTCCCTCACAATATTCCCAATATTCCCATTTTTCCCTCACAATATTCCCATTTCCCCTCACATAATTCCCATTTTCCCTCACAATATTCCCCTTTCTCCCATTTTTCCCCACATTATTCCAAATATTCCCATTTTTCCTCACAATATTCCCAATATTCCCATAATATTCCCATTTTTTCCCATTTTCCCTGACAATATTCCCATTTTTCCTCACATTTTTCCCATTTTTTCCCATTTTCCCTCACAATATTCCCATTTTTCCTCACATTTTTCCCATTTTTTCCCATTTTCCCTCACAATATTCCCATTTCCCCTCACAATATTCCCATTTTCCCTCACAATATTCCCATTTTCCCTCACAATATTCCCATTTTTCCCTCACATAATTCCCATTTTTCCCATTTTCCCCTCACAATATTCCCAATATTCCCATAATATTCTCATTTTTTCCCATTTTTCCTCACAATATTCCCATTTTTCCCTCACATAATTCCCATTTTTCCCATTTTCCCCTCACAATATTCCCAATATTCCCATAATATTCTCATTTTTTCCCATTTTCCCTCACAATATTCCCATTTTCCCTCACAATATTCCCATTTTTTCCATTTTCCCTCACAATATTCCCATTTTCCCTCACAATATTCCCATTTTAGCACCATTATTCCCATTTTTTCCCATTTTCCCTCACAATATTCCCATTTTTCCCATAATATTCCCATTTTTTCCCATTTTTCCTCACAATATTCCAAATATTCCCATTTTCCCCTCCCAATATTCCCATTTTTCCTCACAATATTCCCATTTTTTCCCATTTTCCCCTCCCAATATTCCCAATATTCCCATTTTTTCCTCCCAATATTCCCATTTTCCCTCACAATATTCCCATTTTCCCTCACAATATTCCCCTTTTTCCCATTTTTTCCTCACATTATTCCAAATATTCCCATTTTTCCTCACAATATTCCCAATATTCCCATAATATTCCCATTTTTTCCCATTTTCCCTCACAATATTCCAAATATTCCCATTTCCCCCTCCCAATATTCCCATTTTCCCTCACAACATTCCCATTTTTTTTCACAATATTCCCAATATTCCCATTTTCCCCTCCCAATATTCCCATTTTTTCCCATTTTTCCTCCCAATATTCCCATTTTTTCCCATTTTTCCACAAAATATTCCCATTTTTCCCCCATTATTCCCATTTTCCTCCATTATTTTCCCACCATTCCCAACCCCCCCCTCACGTTTTCCCGCCTTTCCCTTCCCCCCTCCCCCCCTCCCTCAGCTCAGCTTTTCCCGCCCTTTTTTTCCCGCCCAGAGCCGCCCGACCCCTCCCTGCTGCCCTCAGCGCCTCAGGAGCTGCTGCCCCTGCTCGTCTCCAGCCGCTCCGTCCGTCTGTCCTGGCGTCCCCCTGCTCAACCCCGCGGCGACATCCGCGCCTACACCGTGCTCTACTCCCGGGAAGGAGCCCGAAGGTAGGGATTCATCCAGGAAATTTGGGAATTTTTAGGAATTTTGGGAATTTTTGGGAATTTTTGTGATTTTTTTTGCGTTTTTTTTGTGATTTTTTCAAGATTTTTGGCGATTTTTTGTGGTTTTTTTGGACGGTTTTTAAGGCGTTTTCCAGGCATTTCTGAGGCGTTTCCAAGGATTGTGAAGGAGATTTTAAGGATTTTTCAAAAGGTTTTGAAGGATTTTTAGGAATTTGGAGGTGTTTTTTAGATTTTAGGGATTCATCCATGGAATTCCTAAAATTTGGAAATTTTTGTGGCTTTTTTGTGATTTTTGGCGATTTTTAAATGAATTTTTTGCGACTTTTTTTGCGATTTTTTGGGGCTTTTTCCAGGCATTTCTGAGGCGTTTCCAAGGATTGTGAAGGAGATTTTAGGGATTTTCCCAAGGATTTCGAAGGATTTGCAGCAGCTTTGAGGGATTTTTCAAAGGATTTGGAAAGGATTTATCAGGGCTTTTTAAAAAGGGATTTATTTTTGGGTTTTTAGGAGGTTTTTAGAGTTTTTTAGGGATTATTTCAGGGATTTTTCAAGGAATTTAAACTCCCGCGGCGACATCCGCGCCTACACCGTGCTCTACTCTCGGGAAGGAGCCCGAAGGTAGGGATTCACCCAGGAAATTTGGGAATTTTTAGGAATATTTTGGAATTTTTGGGACTTTTTTTAGATTTTTGTGGCTTTTTTTGTGATTTTTGGCGATTTTTAAATGAATTTTTTGTGACTTTTTTTGCGATTTTTTGGGGCTTTTTCCAGGCATTTCTGAGGCGTTTCCAAGGATTGTGAAGGAGATTTTAGGGATTTTTCCATGGATTTTGAAGGATTTTTAGGAATTTTGAGGTGTTTTTTAGATTTTAGGGATTTATCCATGGAATTCCTGGAATTTGGGAATTTTTGTGGCTTTTTTGTGATTTTTGGCGATTTTTAAATGAATTTTTTGTGACTTTTTTTGCGATTTTTTAGGGCATTTTCAAGGCATTTCTGAGGGGTTTCCAAGGATTGTGAAGGAGATTTTAGGGATTTTCCCAAGGATTTCGAAGGATTTGCAGCAGCTTTGAGGGATTTTTCAAAGGATTTGGAAAGGATTTATCAGGGCTTTTTAAAAAGGGATTTATTTTTGGGTTTTTAGGAGGTTTTTAGAGTTTTTTAGGGATTATTTCAGGGATTTTTCAAGGATTTTAAACTCCCGCGGCGACATCCGCACCTACACCGTGCTCTACTCCCGGGAAGGAGCCCGAAGGTAGGGATTCATCCAGGAAATTTGGGAATTTTTAGGAATTTTGGGAATTTTTTGGGTTTTTTTGTGATTTTTTTGTGATTTTTTCAAGATTTTTGGCGATTTTTTGTGTTTTTTTTGGGACGGTTTTTAAGGCGTTTTCCAGGCATTTCTGAGGCGTTTCGAAGGATTGTGAAGGAGATTTTAGGGATTTTTCCATGGGTTTTGAAGGATTTTTAGGAATTTTGAGGGATTATTTTTAGATTTTAGGGATTCATCCATGAAATTCCTAAAATTTGGAAATTTTTGTGGCTTTTTTGTGATTTTTGGCGATTTTTAAATGAATTTTTTGCGACTTTTTTTGCGATTTTTTGGGGCTTTTTCCAGGCATTTCTGAGGCGTTTCCAAGGATTGTGAAGGAGATTTTAGGGATTTTCCCAAGGATTTCGAAGGATTTGCAGCAGCTTTGAGGGAGTTTTCAAAGGATGTAGAGAGGATTTATCAGGGCTTTTTAAAAAGGGATTTATTTTTGGATCTTTAGGAGATTTTTAGGGATTATTTCAGGGATTTTTCAAGGATTTTAAACTCCCGCGGCGACATCCGCGCCTACACCGTGCTCTACTCCCGGGAAGGAGCCCGAAGGTAGGGATTCACCCAGGAAATTTGGGAATTTTTAGGGATTTTGGGAATTTTTTGGAATTTTTTGGATTTTTTTTGGGTTTTTTTGTGATTTTTTCAAGATTTTTTGTGGTTTTTTTGGACGGTTTTTAAGGCGTTTTCCAGGCATTTCTGAGGCGTTTCCAAGGATTGTGAAGGAGATTTTAGGGATTTTTCCAAGGGTTTTGAAGGATTTTTAGGAATTTGGAGGTGTTTTTTAGATTTTAGGGATTTATCCATGGAATTCCTAAAATTTGGAAATTTTGGGGCTTTTTTGTGGCTTTTTTGCTGTTTTTAAATGAATTTTTTGCGACTTTTTTTGCGATTTTTTGGGGCTTTTTCCAGGCATTTCTGAGGCGTTTCCAAGGATTGTGAAGGAGATTTTAGGGATTTTTCCAAGGGTTTTGAAGGATTTTTAGGAATTTTGAGGTGTTTTTTAGATTTTAAGGATTCATCCATGAAATTCCTAAAATTTGGAAATTTTTGTGGCTTTTTTGTGATTTTTGGCGATTTTTAAATGAATTTTTGGCGACTTTTTTTGCGATTTTTTGGGGCTTTTTCCAGGCATTTCTGAGGCGTTTCCAAGGATTGTGAAGGAGATTTTAGGGATTTTTCCATGGATTTTGAAGGATTTTTAGGAATTTTCAGGGTTTTTTTTTAGATTTTAGGGATTCATCCATGAAATTCCTAAAATTTGGGAATTTTTGTGGCTTTTTTGTGATTTTTGGCGATTTTTAAATGAATTTTTGGCGACTTTTTTTGCGATTTTTGGGGCATTTTCAAGGCATTTCTGAGGCGTTTCCAAGGATTGTGAAGGAGATTTTAGGGATTTTCCCAAGGATTTCGAAGGATTTGCAGCAGCTTTGAGGGATTTTTCAAAGGATTTGGAAGGGATTTTTCAGGGCTTTTTAAAAAGGGATTTATTTTTGGGTTTTTAGGAGGTTTTTAGAGTTTTTTAGGGATTATTTCAGGGATTTTTTCAAGGATTTTAAACTCCCGCGGCGACATCCGCGCCTACACCGTGCTGTACTCCCGGGAAGGAGCCCGAAGGTAGGGATTCACCCAGGAAATTTGGGAATATTTAGGAATATTTTGTAATTTTTGGGAATTTTTGGAATTTTTTTTGGGTTTTTTTTGTGATTTTTTCAAGATTTTTGGCGATTTTTTTGTGGTTTTTTTGGACGGTTTTTAAGGCGTTTTCCAGGCATTTCTGAGGCGTTTCGAAGGATTGTGAAGGAGATTTTAAGGATTTTTCCATGGGTTTTGAAGGATTTTTAGGAATTTGGAGGTGTTTTTTAGATTTTAGGGATTCATCCATGAAATTCCTAAAATTTGGGAATTTTTGTGGCTTTTTTGTGATTTTTGGCAATTTTTAAATGAATTTTTTGCGACTTTTTTTGCGATTTTTTGGGGCTTTTTCCAGGCATTTCTGAGGCGTTTCCAAGGATTGTGAAGGAGATTTTAGGGATTTTCCCAAGGATTTCGAAGGATTTGCAGCAGCTTTGAGGGATTTTTCAAAGGATTTGGAAAGGATTTATCAGGGCTTTTTAAAAAGGGATTTATTTTCGGATCTTTAGGAGGTTTTTAGGGATTATTTCAGGGATTTTTCAAGGATTTTAAACTCCCGCGGCGACATCCGCGCCCACACCGTGCTCTACTCCCGGGAAGGAGCCCGAAGGTAGGGATTCACCCAGGAAATTTGGGAATTTTTAGGGATTTTGGGAATTTTTTGGAATTTTTGTGATTTTTTTTGGCTTTTTTTGTGATTTTTTCAAGATTTTTTGTGGTTTTTTGGACGGTTTTTAAGGCGTTTTCCAGGCATTTCTGAGGCGTTTCGAAGGATTGTGAAGGAGATTTTAGGGATTTTTCCAAGGGTTTTGAAGGATTTTTAGGAATTTGGAGGTGTTTTTTAGATTTTAGGGATTCATCCATGAAATTCCTAAAATTTGGGAATTTTTGTGGCTTTTTTGTGATTTTTGGCGATTTTTAAATGAATTTTTTGCGACTTTTTTTGCGATTTTTTGGGGCTTTTTCCAGGCATTTCTGAGGCGTTTCCAAGGATTGTGAAGGAGATTTTAGGGATTTTTCCAAGGATTTCGAAGGATTTGCAGCAGCTTTGAGGGATTTTTCAAAGGATTTGGAAAGGATTTATCAGGGCTTTTTAAAAAGGGATTTATTTTTGGGTTTTTAGGAGGTTTTTAGAGTTTTTTAGGGATTATTTCAGGGATTTTTCAAGGATTTTAAACTCCCGCGGCGACATCTGCACCTACACCGTGCTCTACTCCCGGGGAGGAGCCCGAAGGTAGGGATTCGCCCAGGAAATTTGGGAATTTTTAGGAATTTTGGGAATTTTGGGGAATTTTTGGGATTTTTTTTGGTTTTTTTTGTGATTTTTTCAAGGTTTTTTATGGTTTTTTGGACGGTTTTTTAGGCGTTTTCCAGGCATTTCTGAGGCGTTTCCAAGGATTGTGAAGGAGATTTTAGGGATTTTTCCAAGGGTTTTGAAGGATTTTTAGGAATTTGGAGGTGTTTTTTAGATTTTAGGGATTTATCCATGGAATTCCTAAAATTTGGAAATTTTGGGGCTTTTTTGTGGCTTTTTTGCTGTTTTTAAATGAATTTTTTGCGACTTTTTTTGCGATTTTTTGGGGCTTTTTCCAGGCATTTCTGAGGCGTTTCCAAGGATTGTGAAGGAGATTTTAGGGATTTTCCCAAGGATTTCGAAGGATTTGCAGCAGCTTTGAGGGATTTTTCAAAGGATGTAGAGAGGATTTATCAGGGCTTTTTAAAAAGGGATTTATTTTTGGGTTTTTAGGAGGTTTTTAGAGTTTTTTAGGGATTATTTCAGGGATTTTTTAAGGAATTTAAACTCCCGCGGCGACATCCGCGCCTACACCGTGCTCTACTCCCGGGAAGGAGCCCGAAGGTAGGGATTCACCCAGGAAATTTGGGAATTTTTAGGAATTTTGGGAATTTTTGGGAATTTTTGGGATTTTTTTTGCGTTTTTTTTGTGATTTTTTCAAGATTTTTGGCGATTTTTTGTGGTTTTTTTGGACGGTTTTTAAGGCGTTTTCCAGGCATTTCTGAGGCGTTTCGAAGGATTGTGAAGGAGATTTTAAGGATTTTTCAAAAGGTTTTGAAGGATTTTTAGGAATTTGGAGGTGTTTTTTAGATTTTAGGGATTCATCCATGAAATTCCTAAAATTTGGAAATTTTTGTGGCTTTTTTGTGATTTTTGGCAATTTTTAAATGAATTTTTTGCGACTTTTTTTGCGATTTTTTGGGGCTTTTTCCAGGCATTTCTGAGGCGTTTCCAAGGATTGTGAAGGAGATTTTAGGGATTTTCCCAAGGATTTCGAAGGATTTGCAGCAGCTTTGAGGGATTTTTCAAAGGATTTGGAAAGGATTTATCAGGGCTTTTTAAAAAGGGATTTATTTTTGGGTTTTTAGGAGGTTTTTAGAGTTTTTTAGGGATTATTTCAGGGATTTTTCAAGGATTTTAAACTCCCGCGGCGACATCCGCGCCTACACCGTGCTCTACTCCCGGGAAGGAGCCCGAAGGTAGGGATTCACCCAGGAAATTTGGGAATTTTTAGGAATATTTTGGGAATTTTTTGGGATTTTTGTGATTTTTTTTGGCTTTTTTTGTGATTTTTTCAAGATTTTTTGTGGTTTTTTGGACGGTTTTTAAGGCGTTTTCCAGGCATTTCTGAGGCGTTTCCAAGGATTGTGAAGGAGATTTTAAGGATTTTTCAAAAGGTTTTGAAGGATTTTTAGGAATTTGGAGGTGTTTTTTAGATTTTAGGGATTCATCCATGAAATTCCTAAAATTTGGGAATTTTTGTGGCTTTTTTGTGATTTTTGGCGATTTTTAAATGAATTTTTTGCTACTTTTTTGCGATTTTTTGGGGCTTTTTCCAGGCATTTCTGAGGCGTTTCCAAGGATTGTGAAGGAGATTTTAGGGATTTTTCCATGGATTTTGAAGGATTTTTAGGAATTTTGAGGGATTGTTTTTAGATTTTAGGGATTCATCCATGAAATTCCTAAAATTTGGGAATTTTTGTGGCTTTTTTGTGGGTTTTTTGCTATTTTTAAATTAATTTTTTTGGTAATTTTTGGACGGTTTTTAGGGGATTTCTGAGGGATTTTGAGGGAGATTTTAGGGATTGTTTCCAAGGATTTTTAGGAATTTTGAGGGCTTTTTTTTAGATTTTAGGGATTCATCCATGAAATTCCTAAAATTTGGGAATTTTTGTGGCTTTTTTGTGATTTTTGGCGATTTTTAAATGAATTTTTTGCGACTTTTTTTGCGATTTTTTTGGGGCATTTTCAAGGCATTTCTGAGGGATTTTGAAGGATTTTGAAGGAGATTTCAGGATTTGGGGAATTTTATTGGAATTTTAAGGTATTTTTCCCAAATTTTTGTAATTTTCCCCGAATTTTCCAAGGAGTTTCAGGAATTTTTGAGGATTATTTTTAAATTTTAAAAATTTCCAGGAATTTCTTTGGAATTTTCCTGGATTTTTCAAGGAATTTTGGAGGAATTTTTAGGATTTTTTCCCCAATTATTTGAGGTTTCCTTGGATTTTTCAGGAAATTTTTTGGGAATTTTTTTTGGGGAATTTCCAGGAATTTTCAAGGATTTTTTTTCCAATTATTTGGAATTTTTTAGGAATTTCCCCCAATTTTCCCAAAAATTTTTTTAGGAATTTTTCAGGTTTTTTAATGGAATTCTCAGGATTTTTAATGGAATTTTAGGATTTTTTTTTCATTTCCCAAAAACCCTAAAAAATTCCTCCAAAATTCTTTGGGAATTCCCAGAATTCCTCAAAAAAATTCCTCCAAAATCCCAACAAAAATTCAGGATTTTTTCCCATTATTGGGAATTTTTCAAGGAATTTTCAAGAATTTTCCCAAAATTTCCTGGGATTTTCCCGAATTCTTAAAAATTTTTGGGAATTTTGGAGGATTTTTTAGGAATTTTAAAAATTCCCAAGGATCTCTTTGGAATTTTCCTAAATTTTCCAAGGAATTTTTTTCCCAATTATTTGGAGTTTTCCTTGGAATTTTCCAAGGAATTTTTGAGGAATTTTTAGGAACTTTTTTCCCAAATATTTGGGATTTTCCTGGATTTTTCAGGGAATTTTTGGGGAATTTTTTTTGGGAATTTCCAGGAATTTTCAAGGATTTTTTTTCCCAATTATTTGGAATTTTCCATGGAATTTTCCTGAATTCTTCAAAGAATTTTTTTAGGAATTTTTCAGGATTTTTTTTCCTCAGTTATTTGGGATTTTTTTTGATTTTTCAGGGAATTTTTTGGGAATTTTTTTTGGGGGAATTTCCAGGAATTTTCAAGGATTTTTTTCCCAATTATTTGGAATTTTCCGTGGGATTTTCCTGAATTTTCCAATGAATTTTTTTGGAATTTTTAGGAATTTTTTCCCCAATTATTTGGGATTTTTTTTGGTTTTTCAGGGAATTTTTTGGGATTTTTTTTTTTTTTAAATTTCCAGCAATTTTCAAGGATTTTCTTTCCCAATTATTTGGAATTTTCCATGGAATTTTCCTGAACTTTTCAAAGAATTTTTTTAGGAATTTTTCAGGATTTTTTTTCCCCAAATATTTGGGATTTTTCTGGATTTTTCAGGGAATATTTTGGGATTTTTTTTTTTGAAATTTCCAGCAATTTTCAAGGATTTTCTTTCCCAATTATTTGGAATTTTCCAAGAAATTTCCCAGAATTTTTCAAGGAATTTTTTGGAACTTTCAAGGATTTTTCCCAATTATTTCGAATTTTTCAGGAATTTTTCCCAAGAATTTCCATAATTTTTTAAGGATTTTTTTCAGGATTTTTTTTCAGGATTTTTTGGGAGTTTTCCAGGATTTTTAATGGAATTTTCAGGAATTTCCAAGGAAACTTTTGGAATTTTTTCCTATTTCCCAAAAAACAAAAATTCTTTGGGAATTCCGAGAATTCCACCAAAAATTCCTTAAAAAAAATCCCAAAATTTCCTTAAAAAAACCTTTAAAAAATCCCAATTTTTTTTCTAAAATCCCTAAAAATTCCCATTTTTTTTTTTATGGAATTTTTTTTTTCCTTAGGGAAAGAGCTTTGAACACTTCCCAAACTGGAATTTCCATCGGGAATTTGGAGCCAGAAAAATCCTACAAATTCCGAGTTGTGGCTTCCAACGATTTCGGAGCCGGAAAATCTTCGGAATTCCTGCGGATTTCCACCCGTCCTGAACGTGAGTATTCCCAAAATTCCGGGAATTCCCGGAAAAAAGGGGTTGGGAGAGGTCAGAATTCCAAGATTTTGGGGCGAAATGAGTGAAACTCCAGGAAAAATTCCAATTTTTTGGGAGAATTTTCAGGTTTTTTTGTGGAATTTTGTTTTTTTTCCCTGGAATTCTGGAGGGAAATTCCCAGAAAATCCCCAAAATTCCCTGAAAAAAACCCAAAATTTCCCCTCAAAACCGGGATTTTCCCCTCAGAATTCCCAAAATTCCACAGAAAAATTGGAATTTCCCTCAGAATTCCCAAAAATTCCACAAAAAAATGGGAATTCTTTCCCAAAACCCCAAAATTCCCCCCAAAAATCCCAAAAAACTGGGATTTTCCCTCAGAATTCCCCAGATTCCCAAAAAATCCCCAAAATTCCTTAAAAAAATCCCCAAAAATTCCCCAAAAAATCCCAAAAATTCCCCAAAAATCCCAAAAATTCCCCAAAAAATCTCCAAAATTCCCCAAAATTCCCCCAAAAATTCCTAAAAAATCCCAAAAATTCCCCAAAAAATCCCAAAAATTTCCCCCAAAAATCCCAAAAATTCCCCAAAAATTCCCCAAAAATTCCCCAAAAAATCTCCAAAAATTCCCTAAAAAATCCCAAAAAATTCCCCAAAAAATCCCAAAAATTCCCTAAAAAATCCCAAAAATTCCCCCAAAAATCCCCTAAAAAATCCCAAAAATTCCCCCAAAAATGAGATTTTCCCCTCAGAATCCCTAAAATTCCACAGAAAAATGGGAATTCTTTCCTAAAACCCCCAAAATTCCCAAAAAACCCCAAAAAATTCTTAAAAAATTTTTTTTAAGAATTTTCCCTCCAAATTCCCTGAAAAACCCCAGAAAACCCCAAAATTCCATGGAAAAATTGGAATTTCCTCTCAGAATTCCCAAAAATCCCAGAAAAAACACCAAGAACTCCACAAAAATGGGAATTTCCCAGGAATTTTCCCCTCAGATTTCCCAAAATTCCCAGGAAAAAACGCAAAAATTCCCCCCAAAAATAAGATTTTCCCTCAGAATTCCCAAAATTCCTTGGAAAAATTGGAATTTCTTCTCAGAATTCCCAAAAATCCCAGAAAAAAATGGGAATTCTCCCCCAAAACCCTCAAGATTCCCCCCAAAATTCCCAAAAATCTCGAATTTTCCCTCAGAACCCCAAAAAATTTCCCAAAAAACCCCAAAAATTCCCCAAAAAATCCCAAAAATTCCCCAAAAAACCCCAAAAATTCCCCCAAAAAATGAGATTTCCCCTCAGAATTCCCCAAAATTCCACAGAAAAATGAGAATTCTTTTCCAAAACCCCCAAAATTCCCCCCAAAAATCCCAAAAAACTCAAATTTTCCCTCAGAACCCCAAAAAATTCCCCAAAAACCCCAAAAATTCTCCAAAAAATCCCAAAAATTCCCAAAAAACCCCTAAAAATTCCCCCCAAAAATGAGATTTTCCCCTCAGAATTCCCAAAATTCCTTGGAAAAATTGGAATTTCTCCTCAGAATTCCCAAAAATCCCAGGAAAAAATGGGAATTCTCCCCCAAAACCCTCAAAATTCCCCCCAAAATTCCCAAAAAAATGGGATTTTCCCTGAGAATTCCCAAAAATTCCACAGAAAAATGGGAATTCTTTCCCAAAACCCCCAAAATTCCCCCCAAAAATCCCAAAAATTCCCTAAAAAATCCCAAAAATTCCCCAAAAAATGAGATTTCCCCTCAGAATTCCCAAAATTCCCCCCAAAAATGAGATATCCCCTCAGAATTCCCAAAATTCCCCCAAAAATTCCCAAAATTCCCCCCAAAAATGAGATTTTCCTCCCAGAATTCCCCCAAAAATTCCCCCAAAAATCCCAAAAATCTCGAATTTTCCCTCAGAACCCCAAAAAATTTCCCAAAAAACCCCAAAAATTTCCCAAAAACCCCAAAATTCCCCCAAAAATCCCCAAAAATTCCCCAAAAAACCCCAAAAATTCCCCCAAAAAATCCCAAAATTCCCCCAAAAAACCCAAAAAATTCCCCAAAAACCCCAAAAATTCCTAAAAAATCCCAAAAAATTCCCCCAAAAATCCCAAAAATTCCCCAAAAATTCCCCAAAAATTCCCCAAAAATCCCCAAAAATCCCCAAAAATTCCCAAAAAACCCCAAAAATTCCCTAAAAAATCCCCAAAAATTCCCAAAAAACCCCAAAAATTCCCTAAAAAATCCCCAAAATTCCCCCAAAAATCCCAAAAATTCCCCAAAAAATCTCAAAAAAATTCCCCAAAAAACCCCAAAAATTTTCCCAAAAAAATGAGATTTCCCCTCAGAATTCCCAAAATTCACCCCAAAAATGAGATTCTCCCCTCAGAATTCCCAAAAATTCCACAGAAAAATGGGAATTCTTTCCCAAAACCCCAAAATTCCCCCCAAAAATCCCAAAAAACTGGGATTTTCCCTCAGAATTCCCAAGATTCCCAAAAAATCCCAAAAATCCCTTAAAAAAATCCCAAAAATTCCCCAAAAAATCCCAAAAATTCCCCAAAAACTCCCCAAAATTCCCCAAAAATTCCCCAAAAAACCCAAAAAATTCCCCAAAAAATCCCAAAAATTCCCCAAAAAACCCCAAAAAACCCAAAAAATTCCCCCAAAATTCCTAAAAAATCCCAAAAATTCCCCAAAAGACCCCAAAAATTCCCCAAAAAATGAGATTTTCCCTCAGAATTCCCAAGATTCCCAAAAAAATCCCAAAAATTCCTTAAAAAAATCCCAAAAATTCCCCAAAAAATCCCAAAAATTCCCCAAAAAATCCCAAAAATTCCCCAAAAACTCCCCAAAATTCCCAAAAATTCCCCAAAAAACCCAAAAAATTCCCCAAAAAATCCCAAAAATTCCCCAAAAAATCCCAAAGATTCCCCAAAATTTCCCCAAAAATTCCCCAAAAATTCCCCAAAAAAATCCCCAAAATTCCCCAAAATTCCCCAAAATTCCCCAAAATTCCCCAAAAAATCCCCAAAATTCCCCAAAAATTCCCCAAAAAACCCCAAAAAACTCAAAAAATTCCCCAAAATTCCCCTAAAAATCCCCAAAATTCCCCAAAAAATTCCCCCAAAAACCCAAAAAATTCCCTAAAAATCCCCAAAATTCCCCCAAAAATCCCAAAAATTCCCCCAAAAAATCCCCAAAAAACCCAAAAAATTCCCCAAAAATTCCCCAAAAAAATCCCAAAATTCCCCAAAAAACCCAAAAAATTCCCCAAAAATCCCAAAAATCCCAAAAATCCCAAAAATTCCCCAAAAATCCCAAAAATTCCCCAAAAATTCCCCAAAAATTCCCCAAAAAACCCAAAAAATTCCCCAAAAAATCCCAAAAATTCCCCAAAAATCCCAAAAATTCCCCAAAAGACCCCAAAAATTCCCCAAAAAACCCCCAAAATTCCCCAAAAAACCCAAAAAATTCCCCAAAAAATCCCAAAAATTCCCCTAAAAATCCCCAAAAATTCCCCAAAAAAACCCCAAAATTCCCCAAAAAAACCCCAAAAATTCCCCAAAAAATCCCCAAAATTTCCCAAAAAACCCAAAAAATTCCCCAAAAATTCCCCAAAAAACCCCAAAAATTCCTCAAAAAACCCCAAAAATTCCCCCAAAATTCCCCAAAAAATTCCCCAAAAAATCCCAAAAATTCCCCCAAAAATCCCAAAATTCCCCAAAATTCCCCAAAAAATCCCCCAAAAATCCCCAAAATTCCCCCAAAAATCCCCAAAATTCCCCCAAAAATCCCAAAAATTCCCCAAAAAATTCCCCAAAAAACCCCAAAATTCCCCAAAAAATGAGATTTCCCCTCAGAATTCCCCAAAATTCCCGGAATTTCACCTCTTTTCCTTTCTCTCCTCAGTCCAAACCCCCGGCCCTGTGGAAAATTTCCGAGCATTCCCGGTTTCTCCCACGGCCATCCAGGTTTTTTGGGATCCTCCGGCTTTTTCCGACGCTCCCATCCAGGGATTCCGGCTCTTCTGGAAGGAAACGGCCTCCACCTCAACTGAGCAGGTCTGGAACCTTCCTCATCCTCATTCCCAACATTCCCAAATTTCATTCCCAACTTTCCCTGATTTTTATCCCATTTTTCCCCATTTTTTTCTCATTTTTCCCCATTTTTTTCTCATTTTTCCCCATTTTTTTCCCATTTTTCCCCATTTTTTCCTCATTTTTCCCCATTTTTTTCTCATTTTTCCCCATTTTTTTCTCATTTTTCCCCATTTTTTTCTCATTTTTTCTCATTATTTTCCATTTTTCCCATTTTTTCCCCATTCTTCCCATTTTTTTCCCCATTTTTTTCCCAGTTTTCCCAACCTTTTCCCATTTTTTCCCTTATTTTTTCCCAATTTTCCCCATTTTTTCCCCATTTTTCTCCCATTTTTCTCCCATTTTTCTCCCATTTTTCTCCCCATTTTTCAATTTTTCCATTTTTCCCATTTTTTCCCATTTTTTCCCATTTTTATCTCATTTTCCCCCATTTTTTCTTGATTTTTTCCCATTTTCCCCCCATTTTTTCCCCAATTTTTTCCCCAATTTTTCTCCCATTTTTCTCCCATTTTCCCCCAATTTTTTCCCATTATTTTCCCATCTTAACCCATTTTTCCTCATTTTTCCCAATTTTCTCATCTTTTTCATATTTTCCCAATTTCCCCCCATTTTTCCCCTTTTATCTCATTTTTTCCCATTTTTTTCCCCATTTTTTTCCCCATT